>PIJX01000065.1:0-13133 GCA_002927005.1 Aspergillus pseudoterreus
CAGTATCTGCTATACCCATAGCAAAGCCAGTCTCGTCAAAATTGTAGATATCCTCCGGTGCGATTCCGTATTGCATTATTGTGATTTGTACGCGGTCAAACCACTCCCTAACTAATTTAGGGTCTTCACATTTTGCTCGTTGATAATTATAGCGTCGACTCTATCGGGTTTTTAGATCTTCGCGTCGTTTAATAAAGTTGCTAACCCAGTTCTTGCTGACTGATTGAATAGGCGTTGTACCGCGCGCAGCAAGAAGAATATCGGCCATTTCTCGAATATAGGAAGGTCGGGGAGACGCTCCGCGTCGATCTAGCGATGAAATCCATTGTACAAGCGATTCCTCTTCATTTTGAGTTAATTTATGGCTGTTGGCGCGTGTTTCTTTGCGATATTTGCTGCCGTGGAGACGATCGCGTAGAGTTGAACGTGGCACATTATAGACGCGCGCAGCCTTAGCAATTTGGGTAATTTGCTTGCTTTCTATAGCAGAAATTGCTAATAGAATCCTACCCTCTTGCTCAACGAGATTTCTTGAATTTTGACGCGCTTTTGGAGGCATGGTTGGTGGTTGAATTAGATGAGGTTTTCGGTCACGTCCAAAACGCGTTGAGGTGGCGGCTCGCTTGGGATGGCGGCTCGCTTGGGAACTACGTTAACTAATTTGCTAACTAATAACGTATTTCTAAAGCAAGTCAGCCACCTAAGCAAGTTAGCCACGCCTATATTCTATACTATTTTATCAATCTTTAAACTCTAATATCTTAACTATACTTTATATAATCTATATAATATTTTCTAAATTACTATATTTAAGTAGATCTAATACTGCTACTCGAATTTTATAAATTATATATCTGCAGTTCTCTAGATAATATATATTACATTATAAATTTATTTAAATTATTTTAAATCTATATTACTTCTATTATATTTATTTATATATACCTGTAATAGAGATATATATTCTTAATCTATATATTAAGCTGTAATCTATATTTTATTAAAATTAAGTTAATAGTTGTTGAGATATTGGAGTTCAAAAATTAATAAAATAGTATATGATACAGGTGTAGCCGACTTATTTAGATGGCCGACTTGCTTTAGAAATACGTTATTTACAAGCAGACGTAGGATAGTTCCGCAGACATTTATAAGCTCGCTGGGAAATAATGAATATGTCATAGGCAACAGTTAGTTAACTATGATAGGAATGTTGATTACTAAGTACGGGAGCTTGAAGTATGTAGAAGATGCCAATCTTGTTGTTATAGGCAGAGCCTTGAGTAAATATAACCTAAGAAACCAACCGAAGTAGAAAGAAAAGCCTAGAAAAGAAGTGAAAATCAATCAACATGCTCTGCTCCCAAGCTGCCGTTCATTCCAAGATTACACTAAGTTCCTGAATCCTCTGCCGGTATTCCTGATCTGAATCTTATGAATTATTGTTGGGATCTTCTTCTGTGAAGAGAACCTTATCCATGCGAGGTCTCCAATACTTTTCAATAAAGTCATGCAGTCCGAACCCAAGCTCCTCGTATTTGGTGCTGAACTCAACCATCAACTGTTCCAGTTGGCTAATCAGCGTGGCATACTCTTCGCGTATCTCGTCGACCTCTACCTCATCCATTCTGCTGGACTCGCTGTCACACCACCATTCGTTTTATGGCATGTATGGCTTATATTTAGTGCATCAAAGGTCAGGTAGCGCAGGGTCTTGTGAGACATCTCAAGTCTCCGGTCGGCCGACAGAGGTTCTGGTGCAAAGTCTAGTACCTCATCAACCATGGCAGCGAGTGATGTAATAGACAGGTCCCAGTAACCCCAGCATTGCCCAAAACAGAAAAACCCACGCAGAGGCTGCTGAAATGAGGTACAGCCATCAATTGAACATGCACATAAACAGTCGTCCTGAGGGCCAGTCGTCACAAGTAGACGAAGAAAGTTTTTCGTCTCCAGACACTGATTCATTGCTAGTACTGGAAGATCTTCGTCTGTATGGTGCCAATGGTGCCAAGAAGGAAGATACTTTCCAAAGCAGTAGACCAAAGAAAACATAGAAGGGTAGCCCTCGTCAGAGAGTTGATTGAGGCTAGCACCTCGACACACTAACCAGTCCACGCATTTGATAAGAATATATGGGTCTCGTGGATGATCGATATCCTTGTAAAGGTCCATGAGAGTTGAGATACTATTCCCATCACACTGGTTCAAATTTGTAAACCCAGTCTCATAAAGTTGTTCGAATATGATAATGTCGTTACCTACCACACTATATACAGATATCCTGTCGTAACAGGGCGGTGGCACTTCAAGTTGGTATTCCTCTAACGCTTCATACACATCAAAGGCTTTGGTATCCAAAAGCGCGTTGGCTGGGAGACTAAGTGAAGACAAAGCATCATCTGATTGATTGATTGAGTTCATATACCCGAAATAGCTGGCCTAGCGCCTGCTGTGCGGGTGTTCGCTACTCGCCCGAAGTGAGGCTATTCAGGCATATATGAAAGAGATATCTTAACAGAAGTACGGCGGTTATCGTGCACCTAACGGGCACTTCCGGAGGGGTGATTCTGTACAACTGGGGTAAAGCATTAAGCAGTGGCCAGTTCAAACAGATAAGGGCGTTGAATCAACCTCATAAGGCTCTATTGACCGTTCTAGGTATCCTGCAGCACATCATCCCGACATACGGGCTAAAACTGCCCCTCATAGGATGAGAAAGTTCGCGCAGCCAACTCCAGATGATTGTCAATTCCATGTGGAATATAATCAGGTCGGGTTGGTTGTATATCTTGTGATTGGCTCTGACCAAACTGGTTACACGATCTGCATAGTTAACTTGCACAGCTATAGCAACAATCCAATCCCCTTTTGCTGACGTGGCCTTAACGGAAAAACAACCGCTTTATAAATGACATCATTGTGTAACCCCAGATCTTGATACTACACACCAGACTATTCATTCATAAACCCGATGACGATCATGTTGATTCTTATAGTAGTTGAGTGTGGGGTAAATCAGGTTTGTACGCAGCACTGTTTTGTTGTCTTACGACGACTGGTAGGGAACAACCCTCAGCATTTCGGATGTATCTGAGTTCTTAGAGCAGGTTTTCTGTAGCGATAACCATCTCAGAAAAGCGCATATGAGATAATGCCAATAAAAAATAGCGGGCCCTGATGATGCTAATATAGTCTCATATCATGTAGATCATAAAATAACAAAACAAGGCAAGAAATACATAACTACTTTCCAACCGATTAAATAATTACGAATACAATGTCGTGTGCCTGTGACAGGCTCTTCATGTGCGGGGAGGTCTGAGCAACCTGACTGAGTCTCCGGACCTCTTGGGATTGCCCATATTAAAGGGTTCAACGTCCAGAAGACGGTGATAGCCGGTTTATCTGCACGTTGGCTCAGACAAAGATTTACCGTGTCAAGAATGTCTTCCAAGGGAGGCCACACCTCGTTGGAAGGGTCACCCACCTCGGGCAGTTACCCACCACCTGTCCTCAGTTCCAAAAGCCATCCTCTGGAACCCCAGGTGACAAAACGGCATGACGAGTTCTTTGCGAGACATTGTGCTTTCAAAACTGACAGAGACATGGAGAAATTTTCCTCTATTAAGTCTAGTCGGGGATTCTGCTATGCTTTCCCAGATGCTCGCAATGACCGTATTGAACTCATCTGCCGTCTGTTCACAGCTGCCTTCTTCTTCGTCGACGGTAAGTGTGTCTAGGAGCTCCATATTATTACCCGCGTCATCTCAGCTAATTCAGAGGATAGACCCCCTGGAAAGTATGTCATTTCAGGCCGGTCAAGTCTACGTTGGGAGGATAATATCTCTATCACGAGGCGAGATTGCCCCCGATAATTCTGTTCCAGAAGAGTCAATCATGTACCATTTATGGAAAGAAATACGACAAGTGGACGCCGACGCAGCAGAAGAAATACTAGAGTCAACGTGTGCTTTCTGGCGTGCCCAAGCGGATGAAAAAAGAAAGACTCTCACGGACCTTGCGAGCTACTTGAGATTCAGAGCAACCGAGAATGGCGCAGAGTGGGTGAACTATCCAGTATAAAATGTGATCATTTTTGTTAACGATAACCCCACAGGTTAATGTCTTCAGTCACACGCTTTGCTCTAGGACTTAGTATGAGCGCCGAAGAGATCGAGGCCGTCAAGGACCTGGACATGAATCGTTCAAGGTTCATTACGATTATTAACGATATATTCAGTTGGGAAATGGAGCTAAAGCAATCTCAATCAAGCAGCGAAGAGGGCTCATACCTTTGCTCGTCAATTCAAATCATCATGGACAGCTTGGGGGTAGATGACGACGCTGCTAAGGCAATACTCTGGTCTATCGTTCGGCACCTTGAACACCGACATCTCAAGCTTTCTTCTCACCTGACCGAAAAGTATCCCCGGTTGGAAATGTATTGCAAAGAAACTGGCTACCACATGAGCGGGATTGAAGCTTGGCATAAAGAGACTCAGCGTTACCGTGGATCTAGGCGTTACCAAAAGTGAATATTGTGTTCAGGCTTAGGCTCAAAACACCGGGTTGTTGGACCACTCTATGCTCGGGACCAGTGCGCTGTTTTAGACCCCTCATTCCTCCCCGTTAGCAGTGCTAACTGAGTGGGGTATTATGAACAGTTAACAAGGGAAAGAGGGCTTATCCCTTATTAAGCTTTTCCAATGTTATTTTCATCAAATACTCGAGCCTCGATTTTAGTAAAGATATGCCGATGTGGCTATCAAACGCAAAACTCCAATCAGTGTAGCTACGTGAACGGTAGTACTACCATTCCATCCATCCAACCCCATTCTGCTCAGATTTTACTCTCTCTGGAATGCCGTTCCATGGCCACAGGGGGTCACGTGTGGACCCTTTGTCTGTCTTGTGGACTGAGATAGTGGCTCTCTCTAGTGGCAAGGGAGTCGTCTTTGTATGTGCCATCCTAACTCGCTATTAATAATTGAGGATAATCTGGCCGGCAACGCCGTTAAACTATCACCGAGGCTCCGTCTGCTCTGATATTTTCCAGACTACAAAGGATTCTGACACACTAGGAATGCTTTTCACATGTTAATGAAGGCATAGCACCCGGCACTCGAGCATACGAGGACCCGTATCATCATGACAGCGCTTCTAATGGATGCCTGGCCTTGCTACCACACGAAAGTCCCCACAGTAGGCGGCCTGCTTTGCATCTGAAGACCTCAAAAGGCGTACGAAGACTCCATATTCCGTACAATACCCCTGTACTCCCTCCCTTTCTTAGCGCCAGAAAAGACTCCACTGATAATATGACGCTTCAGACCATCGCTCTCGTCTATCGCCGCAATCTTCTGTTGGATCTTCCGCGACTGGGTCTCTTCGAAGTCCTGATAAACCTTGTGCATATGAAGCTCTTGGAAGACTTGTTTGACGTGAGCCGCATGGTTGTTATCCCATTTACCATAAGAGGTCTCAAGGATTCTGCGCTGTGTGGCATTGCATCGAGATAACGCAGCGCAGATCACCCATGCAAACTTCTTTTCCTCTATATCGGTACCGTCTTTCCCGGTGAGCGCCGTATCACCAAAAACGTCCAAAAAGTCATTCTGGATTTGAAAATACTGGCCAATATCCACTGCCAGATCCATGACCTGAGACTTGTTTCTGTCGCTCGAAACCTCACAATACTCCATCGCCAGCGTAATAGGCAGGTAGACACCGTAATAGCAGGCTTTGTAGCGAAGTAGAGAGAGATACTCGTCCATTGAAAACCGCTTCATATCGACGACGAGTCCGTCCCAAAGCTGTCCCATCTGCAGAGTAAAGTTGGCCTTGAGGAACAGCTCAACCATGGTAAAATAGGACGGGTGGGAGGCAAAGAACTTCCTCAAAAGCCAGAAAATTAAGGAATTCATAAGCGCCCCGTCATTCACAGCCAACATGCCAATTTCGGGGCGTCGATACCAGCATGGCTGATGGCGCCGAGTGGTCGAGTTGTCCATGATGTCGTCGCAAATTAGTACGGAGTCCTGGAATAGCTCGACCGCCCATCCAAGGAGATTAGTCTCACACTTTTGTCTCTCGGTGATATTCTTTCCTATCATGGCTCGGGCAGAATAAACAGCGGCAAGACCGTGATGCAACCTAGAGTTTTGCAGCGTAGTTCGGAGGCACTAGGTGTGACCATTCTGTTAATAGTTATGTAACCACTGTGCAGACCTTGCTACACTTTAGTGATTATAATAGGTGGCGACATACATGGTTAACCCGCTCAATCACGTCCGGAGGGAACTCCTTCTCACGAAGATGGGCGGTTATTGTATCCGCCATCATCGGGAAGGATGCCTTGAACTCTTCTTGCAAGGGTGAACCCATAATTTCGTCTGCCAAAACTGCAATCGGATGATATACTAATCAATGAACAGAGGAATTTGAGACGTGAGACGTGTAGATTTAGTTGTAATGATAGTTCCAGAAACTCGTCGTTTTATATTTAGAGCAACCGGGCCATGGGATTGGAAAATGACAGAATAATTATGTATTTCACAGTGGTGTCTTAGCATTATCACACGCTGTCAAATGTAACACGTCAACGGCTAACTATGGAGGGTGTCTGCAGGAGTAAGTTCCATTCATCAGGGAACTGGAGCGCTATAGCTATAAGTCTCGCGATAGTGTTGGACGAATTTACTCTATCGGTAGACACAATAGCCAACGGATGATGTTCGCCAACGAAGCCAGGCTTGACATGATAGGCGCTTCCTCTAGCTCCAGCTTTATACTCAGCAAAGCCCTGTTTGCAATTCCCTCCCTGATATGCATCCGTCATTAATTAATATGGCAAATGTTAATATCCCGACTCCTTCTTGCAGATCTCAATCGACAACATATTTCTTCAGTGATAAGAATCCGATATGTGGGCCCACCCTGCTTGCTTCTTATTTCGGGAAACGATACGTAAGGCGTTTTCCAACCCCGCCAATCATTAGGGTATGTGTAAGAGCGTATTGAGTCAGAACGCCATGACCCCGGGAACACGTATGATCATATGAATAGTATTTCCCAATCAAGCAGGCAGTGTTAAGCCTGTACTGCTCCATGTGCTCAACGCCAGTTAAATCGCTGGGCACCCTGTTCACGCACAGACAAACTACAGGAAGCACATGATATTACCAGTCATGTCTTGATATCTCCTTAGATAGGCAAATCAGATACTGAGACTGGAGGGATTTGCAGCTTTGGTGGTACAATTGTTACGTCAAAGCCAGGGCAGAACATGCTATTGTCGTGACAACTTCCAACTAGATTTGGAAGAATGCAGGGCTCTTCAATACCCCTATTTCCACACAGGGCTCGGTGCTTATAATGACGACAGTTATGCCGGTTTACCTATTACTTGATGATGCTCGTTGCCACAACCCTCGGACGAATATTGGAATGACACCAGTTAAATGGATCGATAGATGTACCACGCCACGTAATAACAAATTCCTCATCTAGTCATGTCACATGACCCTTGAGTGCAGAAGTGCCTATACGAAGTTATAGTATCTTTCTATCTCTGGATTTCTATCAATTACTTGACCCTGTTAGACAGGCTTGCTTCGACAAAGATGCTGTCTGGATGCTCCTTGACACTTTTCCTCGTGGGGATAGTGAGCTATCTTCTCTTAAGGAGCATTTATCGTTTATATTTCCATCCTCTAAGCAAGTTTCCCGGACCAAAGATTGCTGCTGTGACGCATCTCCACGAGTTCTACTACGATGTTATTCGAAACGGGATGTACATATGGGAAATAGAGAAGATGCATGTGAAATATGGTATGCCACTTTCCTCAATTAGTTGGGCAATCGCAACCTTCGAAATACTCACACGAAAGGAGGGCCCATTGTGAGAATCAACCCCCGAGAAGTCCATATCAAAGATCCATACTACTACGAAGAGATATATGCATCGGGAACGCGCAAACGCGACAAGGATCCTGCATTTGTAGTCACTTATACAGCACCGCATTCCATGATATCCACAACGGATCACAATCATCATCGATTCCGCCGGAGTCTGCTTAATACTTTTTTTTTCCAAGAAGTCTATACTACATTTATCGTCGGTGATTGAGGAAAGAGTGCAAAAGTTGATGGAACGTTTTGGAGAATCCCATGAGAATCGCTCTGTTCTTGAACTTGACGCTGCGTTTGCTGGTCTGACCGCAGATATCATCATGCAGTATTGCTGCGGCCAAAGCTGGGGATTTCTCGAAGACGAAAACTTCAAGAATGATTTCCGTAAGGCTGTGAATGAGGGCGCTGCCTACATTCACATCTTCCGGTTCTTCCCTCTGCTTGTGTCGATGCTGCGACTCATGCCTCAGCGGCTTCTGTATCAGGTACAAGCAGGCAGGGCAAGTATATACAAACTGCAACGGTGGGTATACGAGCAGTCTATCGCATCGGTCAGACCAGAGCAAAATCAAAAGAAGTCCACAATAACCACTTTGAAAACCATATTCGATGCTCTGACGGATCCTGCAATCCCCGCCGACGAGAGGACTCTTGGTCGACTACAGGATGAAGGATTAGTTATTCTATGTGCAGCTACCGAGACCACCGCTCGCGCATTGACGCTCGCTGCTTTTCACCTTACACAAGAGCCATCAATGATGCTCAAACTTCGCGAGGAATTAAGGCAAGTTATGCCCACGCCAAACAGCCCCATTACTTGGCCTCAGTTAGAACCGCTACCATACCTGGTAGGTTTTGCATATTTTACTTATATTACTTTGATATTCATAATCAATCAGACAGGGATAGTCAACGAAGCACTCCGCCTTTCTCATGGTCTAGTGACTCGTCTTCGGCGAATAGCACCGACCGAGGCGTTGAGATATAATGATTATCTAATTCCGCCCGGGGTAACGTATTTCCAAAGCGAGCGGCCACCCCAACCGAGCGGCCACCTCACGCGTTTTTCGCCGCGTTCAAAAACCTCACCTATTTTAACTATTAATCATGCCTCCAAAAGCGCGTTAAAATTCACGAAATTTAGCTGAATAAGAGGGTAGAATCTTACTTACTATCTTAGCTTTTTAAAAGCAAGAAATCTGTAATATTGCTAAAGCAGTACGTATCTATAATATTCCCTGTATAACTCTCCGAAGATAATTAAATAGCTATATTTTTTGCGTAGAAACACGCGTTAACGGCTATAAATTAACTTAGTATAAAGAGAAATCGCTTATATAGTAGATTTTATCGCTAGATTAATACGGAGTATTTTCCCGATCTTTCTATATTTAAGAAATAGCTAATATTTTTTTTTACAGCGCGCGGTATGATACTTATTTAATTAGTTAGTAAGAACTGGGTTAGTAATTTTATTAAATAATAGAAAGATCTAAAAATACGCTATAGTTAATACTACAATTATTAATAAGTGAAATATAAAAATTTTAAAATAATTAAAGAGTAGTTTAACTACGTATAAATTACTATACTATAATATAGAATTATATAGAAAAATATCTATAATTTTAATAAGATCGGCTTTGTTATAAGCTAAATAGCTACTATTTAAATAGTTACTAGAGCTAATTACTATAGTAAAATCTCTCTTATACAGTTAAGTAATTAGAAATAGATTATTTCTATTAAATATATTAATTTTACTAGCTAGATACTTTCTCTATATATTATTTTTAAAGAAAAGATCTATATATAGAGCTAGTATAAAAATATAAAGCTCTTACGCGATAGCAAGATTAAAGTTAGTTCTAATAAATAGACTACTAATAAGATAGGCTTTTATTAGCTAAAAAATATTTTTATTTTTATTATTTTTAGTTATATAACTAGAAGATATCGCTTTCTAATTTTTAATAGCTATAACAGCTATTTTATATTTTAATTTAACAAGCTCTACAGTAAAAATAACGTAATTTCTATTTATATATCTATTTATTTTTTTTATAAGCTTTAATCTTTAGATATTAGCTACTTTTTATCTTTAAAAAAGACGTATAGAATATTAGTAAAATAGTAATTATATTTAGAAACTAGTTATATTAATAAATTTAACTTTTTAAAGATTTTTCTAGCTGCCTACGTAAGCGCTTTTTAATTAAAAACTATTAGAAATAGTTTTGTAGGCGCAGGCCTAGTTCTATTTAATCTAGATAGAGTACTTAGTTAGTTAAATATTTAACTAAAGATTCTTATACTACTAAATAGTTAATTAATTAATTTAGCGCTGAAAATATTCTATACTACTAAGTAATTAGAAAAGCAGGTATTAACTATAAAAAGACTATTTAGGGAATACTTATACAGTTCTTTACTGCTACTAGAATCGCGATTAGATAAAATTATTAAAGATTATTAATTAACTTTAAATAAGCTTGCTTTAATATATAAAGAAATATGTAAATTATATATTAATAATAAATAGAAAGGTTAAAAGCGCAAGCACTCTACTAGGTAACTAGTTTTATTAGAGAGGCCGCTTATTTAGAAAAATCTAGAGTAATTCTAGCGCGAGAATAAGATTAATAAAGCTTAAAATATACTTTTTATAGATTCTATACTTTCTACAGTTAGACTGCGCGTATAAGCTTCTCTATAGTATTCTAATTATTATATTTAAAGATATACTAGAGTTAGATATCCTAATCTACTTAGTAATTAATTTTTAGGTAGAAATTCAATTATTTAGTTAATAATAACTATAGTATATGGCCTATGGGCAGGAATTGGCAGGTAGGTGGCCGCTCGGTTGGGGTGGCCGCTCGCTTTGGAAATACGTTAACTACGCCAATATATTTCCTTTTCTATTAGAGATACTGACAACTGTAGACACCTGTTAGCACATCGTCATATTTTGTCCATCTCGATCCTCTCATCTTCCCTCATCCACACTCATTTATGCCTGAGCGATGGCTGCTAGCTACAGAAAAGGGGGAGAAGCTCAATCGGTTCCTTGTCTCATTTACTAAAGGCAGTAGAGCGTGCCTGGGAATGAAGTATGTCATCATATTTCTGCTTTGGACAACGGCTAACAAGGTAGACAGCTTAGCATACGCAGAATTGTACTACACCATTTCCCGATTTGCTCGGCGATTTGACCTGGAGCTATACCAAACTACTTTGGACGATATTCGCATTGTGCGCGATCTCGGTTTTGGTATCACCAAGAACGGGGATCTGAAAGTCAGGGCTAGAATTACTGGTGTTGTGCAGGCTTGAACACTTTGCATTACAGTTCTCAACAAGATATGCAACCACAGAGCACCCCTACCTCTCCAATTTGGCTGTAACAGCATTTTTTGATTTAAGCTTAGCAAAATTAATCTTAGGTGATTAAGGACAGTCTGCTTTGAGTATGTAGTCCTGTTATAGGCAAGCATAAAAAATGTATAGTATCTGCAAAGAGGAATAATGTGCCGTAGACTTCTTTGATACCCAGTGCTGCATTGCCCAGTAATGAAACATATATTTATAAAGCGCAAGTAACATCAGCAAATAATACTACTATATATGGTTATACAGCCTTGCAATAGTTCGGCTTCTCTATAGTTACAGGTGGTTTGTGTATACTTTCCCTGTCTCTCTCAATGTCTGTGAAGAAGGCTTATCTTAATATGTTATCATAGGCGAAGTCACAGGTTTTGTAGCGCTTGCTTATTGTGATGATCATCTTGATGAGATGGGACTCTGCAACTAAGGTTTTCCTAGTTCTCCTCGCGCTGGTTTCACCGCAGTTACAATACATATACATATTCAAACAGGACACTGGAAAATATATCCTTCCATTTATATTTATATTCTTACACTGAATCAGTGAGCTAGCTGATAAATATACAATACTGTTCCTATACCAGCATATCCCAGAATATGTATCTGGCACCTATTACATTAAGAAGGATAAATATACAAGCTTCTTGTACTATTCTTAATAGACAACATATATAGCAACATCCGGTGGTTTTACCTTTATCCTAACCTACTAGGGGAGGAGCACTATATATACAATGTCTTTAGAATATAGCAGATTTATATAGAGCGCTAAGACTAAGTTTAAATATAATAGATTTAATTTTAAAATAAAATACCTTTAGCCTCTGAATACTAAAAAGCTTAAATTTTATTTATTAGTTTATTAGCTATTTAAATATATATTAACTAATTTTTAGTTTTCTTTTTTATTTATAGTTAATATAATACTAATTTAAAATTAGTTAATTTTAATAAAATACAGGTAATTTAGAATTAATTAGCCTATATTTAGAAAGATATATATATATATATTTATATAGTATCTAGCTATCTTTTTATTTTTATATTTCTTTATAGAATAATTAAGTTAATTCTACAGATATTTTTATAAAATAAAAAGTTTATTATATTAAAAATATCTACTCTAATAATTCTAATAAAAAAATAAATTAACAGACAGTAAAAAATAATTTTTATAGCTAAGACAGGCGTTTAACCGCATTAGACTGGCAAATGGGAGGGTTAGGTAGGGTAATGGCTAGGTATGCACGCGGTGCGGGTTGGGTACAACCTGCAAGGTTAAAATTCAACCCGCGTGGGTTTGCGGGCTTTAGGAAGATGACCTAGAACCTCACCGCAAATATATATATTTCCTACAAACCGCCGCGCAGGCCACTGCAATATATAAAAATTCATAATTTTCATAATATTATGTATTTTTATAATAATTTATGTAATTTTATGATTTTTTATATATTTTTATGCATTTTTTAACCCGCGCGGTGGCCCGCAAACCCACGCAGGTCCTACTATTAGGACCCGCACCACACCGCTGCGGTGCGGTGCGGTGGCCCGCTGCGGGTTGCGGTGCGGGTTGACATCCCTAGTAATGGCCCCTAACCTACCCACCCAGGCTGGTAAACAAACCCACCCAGGGGTAGTTCTGGGTACCTATACTATCCTATACCTTCCTATTTAGATAATGATCTACAGATTAATCAGCAATTTTTAGAGTTTTATTGGAATTTTATTCAAAATCTCTACTAATAGAGGTAATTTTTAGTTATATGACTACTCTATTAGGGTACCCAGGGTACCCCTAACCCAGCTGGGTATCTAGAATCTACTACCCT